>JAQOWM010000087.1:0-40000 GCA_029041755.1 Resseliella maxima
GAGATACATCAATTTGTATTCAGAAAAATCACAGAAAACAAAGAATTCACAGAAAACAATAAAATGCAAAAATTTGTAACATGCCTTAGGAGCGAAAAATTTTTGCACAAAAAGAAGGCAACACAATGAAATGAAACTCAATCAATAGCGATTGATTACAGTATTAAATTAATTAAACACTTTTAAACTATAGTTTAAATGTCGCATGATGAAGGTGAAATGTACAGAATTCATAAAATTCAATTTTTTTTTGCTTGGATTAATGAGTGTTCATCTCCTAGATGCTTTCAAAAAATGAATTTCAACACACTAACCAAAAATGACAATATCGCATCATGTTGGTGAATTTAAAAATGAATTTGGAGAGTTCAATCAACGAAATTCTGACTTATTTATATTTCCTTATCTGGAATATGTAATTCGTCGAAGCAATTTAGTTGAATAAAAAACGCATTAATTGATTATTATGAAAGCAAAAAAAAAAAAAAAAAAAAAACGGAACGATATGCGATACACATATATTGTATGTAATTTGAATGAAAAGAGACAAACATGCTAAAGTTATTATCGACGCAAATACACAAGTTTTCAAGTTCAATTTTCAGCATCCGACTGACGAAGATACTCTTATCATGAATTTTACGTTCGCGTGACATTTCAATAGAAATGTGCCGTTGATATAAAGTATGTTTATTCATGTTTTCATATAAAATGTTTACTACTGTACAGCGAATATGAAACGCAATTAACATAACATGTTTTGTTCACTTAACAAAAATGTTCACACAATTCAGTACATAAGTAGCTGTTGAAGCGATTGGTCATTTATTGGCTACAGAGTAGTTTTGCCGTTAAGGAATACAGAATAAAGATAAATTATGCAATTCAGCTGGTTATCGATTGTAACAATATCAATATTGGTAGATGTCATTTCAACAACATCAGAGAATGTGTCATATAATGATACTGAAAAAAACATATTTCCACTGAGTTTGATTCATATTAATGACTTTCACGCCAGGTTCGGTTATTTTTTTTTTTTTTTTTCTTCAATTCATCAAATTTTTATTTTAATGAAATACATTCGATTAAAATGATTTTTTTTTTTACATTTTCTCTTCGTACTACAGATTCGATGAAACGAATATCCAAACTCTAGAGTGCAAACGGGAAAGAAATGATATATGTATTGGAGGATATGCTCGTGTTGTTTCAGTCGTAAAGCAATTGCAAAAATCACGACCAAATCCACTTTATTTAAATGCCGGTGACAATTTTGCGGGAACAATTTGGTTTACGCTTGGCAAATGGAATGTCACCAGATATTTTTTGAATATGCACAAAGCTGATGTTATGGTTGGTAATTTTCAAAATTTCAATAATGATTATACAAAATGGATTTATTCACATTCCACATGGACATTGAATATTTTCCTTTTTTTTTTATTTTAGACCATTGGAAATCATGAATTTGACCATGGAACGGACGATTTGATTCCATTTTTAAATACCATTGAAACGCCAATTGTATTGGCAAATATTGATTTGAGTGAAGAGCCAAATTTACAAGGAAAATTCGTTAACTCAACGATTTTAGTAAAAGATGGCCGAAAAATTGGTATTATTGGAATTATTGCGAGTAATACACATGTAAGTGGCTTTCGAATAACAATTTAACGATAGTTTGATTTTCATTGAAAAAAAAAAAAAAAAAATCTCTTTTGTACTATAGACCATATCAAAAACTGGAAAAATACGATTTCTTGATGAGATTGAAACGGTTCGTTCTGAAGCTGAAAAATTGGATAAAAATGGTGTTGATATTATAATTGTTTTATCACATTCGGGAATTGATGTTGATTTTGAAATAGCAAAATATGCCAGTTCAAAAGTCGATGTTATTGTGGGTGGACACACTCATACATTTATGTATACCGGTAATCAACCTGGGCCAGATAAACCTCAATATAATTATCCAGCAATTGTTACACAGAACAATGGTCATAAAGTGCTCATTGTTCAGGCATCTGCTTATGCTAAATACGTTGGTGACATTACCGTGTATTTTGACGAAGATGGTGAAGCAATTGAATGGAATGGAAATCCCATTTTTCTTGGGCCAGATGTTCAGCCAGGTAGTTTTTCCAAATTTTATTTTATTTTTTTTTTATTTTTTTTTTTTTTTTCAAAAATATACCTGCTTTGCAATCATTAGAGTACAATGTACATTCTGTTTGTATTGAAATGTTTTAAATATATAATTTACGACCCTTTGCTTAGATGAATATATTCTGAAGGAACTAGTACCATTGAGAGACCGATATCAAAATATTAGTAAACAACCAATTGCTTTAACAGACATTACACTGGATAATACCAATTGTTTTTATGCGGAATGCATTATGGGAGATGTAGTAGCCGATGCTTTTCTGCATTTCTATCATCAGGATAATGATGGCAAACAAATAATAGCTTTTGTTCAAAGTGGTGGAATTCGTGTAACCATATCAAAAGGACGTAAGTTAATTTGGGTTTTTTAATTTTTTTTTTTTTTTTTTGAAAAATTCAACTAAGCCTGAATTTCAATTTATATATGTAATAAAACCTAATTAACTTCTATTCATAATTTGAAATAGAAATTTCATTTGGTGATTTGGTTAGTGTTCTTCCATTCAACAATTTTGTCGTATCATTCGATTTAATGGGTCAATATATCTGGGACGCATTGGAACTAAGTTCAGAAAGTATTCATGATGAGAATGCATACTATAAGATGATAATGTTACAAATTGCAGGTGAATTTGCCAAGCAGTTGTTTTACTTTTTTTTTTTATTTTTTTTTATTTTTTTAATAGCAAAATCACAATCATCACACATACGAATTACCTTATCAAATTTGTTTTGTTCATTCACTTCAGGTATCAAACTAACGGTAAACGCTACACAGCCAAAAGGTAATCGTATAGTTTCGATAGATATATTTTGCGGTGAATGTTCATCAAATCAATATGAGCCAATCCATGTTGATCGATTTTATCGCGTAATTACGACGGATTATTTAGCAAACGGTGGAAATGGATATACAATGTTTAGAGATCATCGAAAAAATTATATGTAAATATTACAATTGAATTTCATTCAAAATGTTAAACAAGCACGAATTGTTCGTATATTAATACATTGGATAAATATGATTTTAAAACACAAAGACGCCCTCTACGGCTATTTGTGGTTTTTGTCTGTACTCGTTCAATATGAAGCGCTCTAAAGCATCTACGATGTTTTAGGCGTAGAGGGCGAATTGTTGTTTTTAAGTCTTCATGAATTTGTGTTTGTGTTACAAATTTTTCATTGATTTTATCAATTAATTTCGATTTTTGTTTCATTTGCAGAACTGGCGAACTAGATGTTGATGTTTTCAAAAAATATATCCATTCAATTGGAAAATTAGAAAATATTGAATCAAATCGGATAATTGTATTGACATAAGTGTTTCGATATTAGAAATCAAACCGTATGATCACAAAAATAAAATTGAATAAGGCAAAATACACAAGTGTAATGACCATAATCTTATCTATCCATGTGATTCATTCAAGTAATTGAACCGATCGCGTACAAATAAAAAAAATTGACATTTTTTGTATTTGCGCGAAAATGTATAAAGTAAATTGTTGACTGTGGATTGTATAAACCACTTTTGGCAACCGCATTTCCTAGTTTTTTTTCCCTCCATATATATCATTAGTTGATTGATAGCATTTGAATATCTTATCATTTAGATAGGCATTTAGTATTTTGAATGTAATCGTTTATTTAAAAATACTCTAGAAATCAGTTTTTGATATTGAATTGTGTCGAAAAGTCTTAAAAAATTTCATTGAATAATACAAGGGAGAGAGAGAGAGAGAGAGAGAGAGAGAGAGGGAGAGAAAAAATATAAAATAGTAAATTTGCATTAAATTATTTTAATAAAATTATTCAAAAATGTCAGCTGAACTTTCTGGATTTCGACGATATTCTAATCCAGCACCACGTCGAGGATCATTATTTGCAAATGTACAACGCGGTTCAGATTTGCAAAGAGGATCTATTGTTAGTGTTGCAACAACAATGCAAACTACTGGACACAGCTGGTTATACATTTTGCGAGCAATGCGAAAACAAACCTATTCACTCACACCTGGTTTGTAAATATACAAAAGAAAAAAAAAAAATATTTTTATTTGTTTTTTTTTTTTCATATAATTTCAACTAACAAATATGACAAACATTTTATATTTTGTTTTGTAGGTTTTGGTTTTTGCACATGTGCAATAATTATTAACAGTTATTTCTATTATTTTGATATCTTTGAACAACTTAATGATATTTATGATGGAAAAAACCACTATTCAACTATTGATGTATTAACAATAGCTATGTATTTTTTTGGTGCGTGCATTGGAAGTATTGTTTGCGGCCTTTATCAATACACTTGGCCAGCACGATCAACAAATGTGAGGCAATTTCTATTAATTGATATTGTTTTTTTTTCTTTTCTTTTCGTTTTTTTTTTTTTTTTTTTTTTGAATTTTTGCTCAAGTGTGTCTGATTCATTTATTATCTATTCATTATTCAATTGAAAATAGTATGTTATCGGTGGAATGTTGCTCATATCATGTGGCTTTATATTTTGGAATAATGCCATAGCACTGTCAATTGCACGATTTTTAGCTGGATTTTCTTATGGAATTATTTACATAACAATAATCTGTCAAATAGCCGACAATGTAATGAAAACAGTTCGTGGTTATATGGCAAACTCAGTAGCACAATATACATTGCTTGGTTTAGTGCTTGGTGTTGGATTCAGTCAAAATTCATTTAAAGAATTATCCTATATGAGATGGATCTTTTATTTGGTATTAATTGGATTTCCTATTTCATCAATGATAATGACACGATATTTAACATATGAACCAGTAACAAGACTACTTAAAATGGAAAGAGAAACTGAAGCTCGAAATATTCTAAACGAATCACGTAATAATAAAATTGATGATTCCGTTATTCAGCATGAAATTGACGAGAGAAAGCTTATGTTATTAGAAGATTACGATGATTTAAATCAATGTTGTGGATTTCAACAAGTGTTTAACCGTGGAAATGGAATGACATTATTTTGGATTATTTTACTTCGTTTATTACATATAGTCACAGCGAATATGTTTCTATTTATTTTATCAGCAATTTCAATTTATCAAGATTTGAATTATGTGATACATATGGTAATCATTTTTGTGCGAATTTTTATATTGAATATACCGCAATATTCCATTGATAAACTTGGTCGAAAAAGTCTATTGCTAACAAGTGGCGTGGGAAGTGGCATTCTACTTATTCCATTTGCTGCACATCAAATTAAATTCATTGAAATTCCAAATGATTTATTAGCAATTATCACATTTGGCATTCATATTTTTGCCGCATTTGGAATTGAAGCAGTTCAACCAATTTATGCAGCTGAAGCATTTCCCTTATCACAACGTAATGGTTCACTTGCCATTGTATCCTGTTTTGAATATATTTTACAAGGAACCATTGCTATATTACTAATAATTGGTGAAGAAATTTCTTTAAAAATTCTTATTTTTTGTTCACCATTCATTGTTTTATTTTTAACAATTATTCTTTTTATTAAGCTGCCCGAAACTAAATCAATGTCATTACGTCGTTGTCGTGATCAATTCAATAAGAAAATTATTAAAAAAACACTCCCATTACGTACATCACGCATTCATACCCTTGGAAGTATTTATATGTAATTAATTTGCATTGTTGCAATAAACAAAGCTGTGAAATGTTCATACAATTTGTGCAATTTTGTTAAATAAACAAATTTTTTTGTCTTTATCTGTATAAGTATTTAATTTAGTATTTTGTAAATTTTTGTTAATAAACTGTTAAGAGACTGTGAATCATTCGAATAATCGTAATAAATAGCAAAAATTCTCAATATTCTAATTTAATAGTTTATTTATTTTCCAACTGCTTATCAATTGGAATTACCAATATTATTGGTTGGTAGATGTCAAAACAATGTGGTGAATTCATTTGTGGTGAATTTACAAAATGGCATCGTTCAATCCAAGTGGAATTTCAAGTGATAAGATTTATTCGAAATTTGAAGATTTTATTAAATAGAATTGTTTAATTTTAATATTTAAAATTAACCTAGAAATGTTATTTTTTGTATTACGGATTTTTTTTTTTTTCTGAAAATTTTTCAAAAAATGTTCCAATTAAAGATATATTATAAGAATTATGATGAGAATATTTCCGTTAAGAGAGTTCATTAGACGAATCCATTTATTTGAATAAAATTAAAATGCTTATGCATGAATAATGTCAAAAAGTGTCAAAACAAGCAGAGTCCGCGTTTTTTTAGAAGCAACAGTTGCTGGTTAGACACAATTTTCATCAAGTTTCCGTAGAATTTTTTATAAAACACCAAATTATCAAAGTGATTTACTATTCGAGATTATGTTTGAAAAGTATTTTCCCACTAAATTTGTTGATTTGTTGATGCTGTGTTAAAAATGTCGGATAAACCGTGTGTTTTGTGTAATCGAAGCACTGAAGATGTACTTCAATACGGTGAAAAATTGACGTGCGAAAACACAACAGCGCATTTATATTGCTTAGTAAGTAACTAATATGGATTCAAATCAATTTCATTTGAAAGTTTTACTCAAATGACCTTTAAATGTCTGATTATTTGCTTTAAGCACTTAAAAAAATGCTTTGTTGGTTATTGGTGACAATTTATGTGCATAATCGTTGTTTATAAAACATGAACCAAGTCAAACATAAACAATTTTGTACAAATTTTAAAACAATTCGTGGAAAGAATGTGAATTGGAAATTATTGGAATTCATACATTTTTTTTTTTTGCAGCTTTTAACATCAAACCTAGTTCAAAATGGAACAGATGATGAAGGACTTTCAGGTTTTATGCCAAAAGATATTAAAGCCGAGGTAGCACGGACCAAAAAACTTGTGAGTTGTAAACAATTATGTAGTTTCCTTGAATTTTTTGGTTTTTTTTATGTTTTTTTTTTTTTTACAAAAGTAAACTAATTTGAGGTTATGATAAATGTTTAGTTGTGTCACTATTGCCGAGGAAAAAGTGCAACAATTGGCTGTTGCCTTAAATCATGCCGACGATCATTTCATTTGCCATGCGCTCTGGAAAATGATTGCCGTTCAGAATTTACCAAGACGTTTCGTTCATTTTGTGATGATCATCATAATATAAAAAAAGCGAAAAATCCTCATAAGCCAACCGATTTATGCACAATTTGCTATGATGAAATGGGTCAATATCATCTAATTCGATCGATCCCATTGCCATGTTGCAACAAAAATGCTTGGTGTCATAAATTGTGTCTACAAAAGTATGCTCAAACATCTGGATATTTTTTAAAATGTCCATTATGCAAAGATTCGGATATGTTTCGTGACTGGATTGCTCAGCGTGGTGTATTTATTCCAGATAGGTAAATTGATGTTGGAAAATTTAAATATTTTGCAGGAATTTTCATTTTTTTTTTTTTTTTTTTTTTTTTTTTTATTCAGAGATGCCAAATGGGAGGTTGATGAAACCGGTCCAAATACATTTTATGCATTCGAACAAGTAAGTAAAGCAATCATTATCTGTACAAAAATATTTGAATGAAATCATTTTAAATGAATATGTATTTTTTTGTATTATTTCTAGCATTCTGCAAGGCCGTCTGAATGTGAGGCAAAAATATGCAAATGCTCAAAAGGTCGAAATTATGACATTGATTTGGAAAATCATCGACATTCATTGATTTACTGTCACTATTGTGGCTCGCATGCAATTCATATGGGATGTTTAGTGGGCAAAGAATATTTGTGCGATGAATGTACAGTAATTGTTGAAACTGTTAAAAGGAATGCCGCAAATTCATCATCAAATGAGAATACAGCAAATAGCATTGAAAAATATTCATCAATTGAAAGAGAACTTATCTCCAAATATAATTTGAGAGAATTTTCCATTCTCGTAAGACGTTTAACATCAACGGAATTAGGTTTCATAGTTGAAACAGACACCGATTCTGATACAACCGAAACAAGTGAATCAAGCGAAACAACTGAGTCCAGTGAAACCAGTGAAACAACTGAATCCAGTGAAACCAGTGAAACAACTGAATCCAGCGAGACAACCGTTACAATTGGAATAACAGACACAATGACAACCGATACAAGTGAAACAAATACAAAATATAGTGATTCAAGCGATAGCCCGATTGATTCCAGTGATGAAAGCGTCATCAAGCCCGTCAATCTAAACAAAAAACTGGCCAATCTTATATCACAGCCTGAATTTGATCATCTAATAAAGCCAGCAAAGAGAAATCGTATTTATGCACGGAATCAATTTTTCGATTCGGATACTGATTTTGAAACAAATCCAAAAGTTGATATAAATGATAATTCAAGAGATATGTCATGTTCCAATTTAACATTAAATCAAAAATTAACTGAAAAAGATGATGTGTCTAAGCAATCTGATTTAAATGGCTTACATGTTCGTCATTTTTCAACGAGTGAAGAAGAGAATTCTATTAAACCAACTTGCTCAAATATTCACAAAACATTGTTTCTCGAAAGTTCCGATGATCAAAATATTGGCAAAGAAAATGAACAACCATCAAAATTGGAACTTAAATCGACAATTCGATCATATTTTCAACTTTCAAGTAGCGATGAATTTTCTAAACCATCATCAACTGAATGTCAAATTGAAAAATCCAATCATGATCTATCGACAAAAAATGAAATCGATCAAAATTCTAGTTTATTGTCAAGTTCAAAAATGCCAGATCCAGTTAAAAGAAAAAGACGAACAGTTTTGTCATATTTACGTGATCAATCATCGTCAGACGATGACACATATGAACCAAAACCAAAACGAAAATCACCAAAACACAAACAACGTGCACCGAAAAATCAAGATATTGGAATAAAACAAGCGACTATTAAAAACTATTTTCGAAAACAATTCAATCAAAATATGTGAGAAATGGTTGTCAATTTTCTATGTGAAATTGATTAAAATTTAATGAATGTAATGTTTTGGAAATATTTAGATGTATGAAAAAGAAAACAAACAAATTACTAAGTAATATTAATATTAATTTTTTATTTTTAAGTGAAATTCAGATATTAGCTTGAGGCATTTTGTTTATTGCATGGAATTTTACTGAACTTTTGAATAAATGTTTGCTGCTATTTTCGAAGGAAAAAATAAAACTGTTTTCTCCCAATTGATTTTTCCATAGGACTAATGCTAATTACAATGATTTAAATTTCAATTTCATACTAAATTTATTTAGTAATGTTACTGATCGGCATACTATACTTAATTAAAAAGAATAAAAAGAGTGGAAAATGAACAAAAAAAAAAACAAACAAAGAAACAAACTTCTGTTTATCTTAATGTGTGCTTCATGTTGGGCTTTTACATCTACATTTCATTGATATTACAGCGTATATGTACCAAACATTTGTGTCAATGTTTACATATCATTTCACATTGAATTCCGACAAAAATAATGGAATAAGTAATTAAAATTGTTATCTGTAGATATACGTAAATGATTTTCAGCAAATTTGCAAAAGAAAAAAAAGAAAAAAAAAATGTTGAAATCAAATTATTCTATTACTACACACACAAAATAAAGTCCGTGATTTTGAGTACTTAGGATTTTTTTTCTCACTTCTTAACCAAAGTTTTTTTTTTCCCACCCAAAATTTTGTCTTTTAAGTACTTGTCAGTATGTATTCAAAAAATATTTTGGGTGGGAAAAAAAAAACTTTGGTTAAGAAATGAGAAAAAAAATCCTAAGTACTCAAAATCACGGACTTTATTTTGTGTGTGTATATAAGTAAGCAACAATATTTCGAATAGGTTTTGTTTATATCGAAAATTCCTATTAAGCAAATACAATCGAACTATTGTTCAGTTGTTTTTCTCAGAAAATGAAGCAATGCCGAAATCGCTTCAGCAAAGAAATTCATTGTCTCTTACGCCATCTATAGTCGAGTACGGTGTGAATTTAAATCAATATCAAACAAAATTGAGAAAGTGGACTTCTATGCGATCGATTAATGTACTACGGCATAAGTCGTTTGACGTTACATTGAAAGTGATCTCTATCATTTATACACTGAATGGCACATACACCATAACGGAATGCAAACGACATATCGTATCTTATTGCCGTTTCCGTTGATATAGACAATGTAACATTGATAAATCGCTTTCATGCAAGAAATTCAAGTTGTTCAAATTTGAATATATTGTGTTCATGTTCGTTCAAATTCGGTTCAAGTTGTTCAGAATTGAAAATGACCTGTTCATGTTCGTTCATGTTCGGTTAAAATTCGAACGAACTCGAACGAACATGAACAGTTCGGTTCAGTGGACAGCTCTAATTGTTGTATTGAGCAGTTCAATTTGGTTCAGTTAATTGAACAATATTCGAACGAACATGAACCAAACTTGAACATTATGAACAAACTGAACTTGAACTCGAACGAACATGAACACCCTTTTTTCTCTTTCGAACAACTCGAACTGAACCCGAACGAACATGAACATAAAATTGAAATGTTTCGATTTTGAAAATTCGATGGAGAAGAAGTGAGATAAGTCACTCTTTGTTATTCTCTTTTCATTTATTCATTTATCGAAACATTTGAAATTAAAATTTTGCTATTGAGCTTATCTTTTCATTATTCATTATTGAAATATACTCAAAATCTGAACCAAGGTAAAAATTATCACACATTTTTATACAGTATGTCATATATATATTATGCTAAAAAAAAATGTTTTCCACAAACTTTTAGCTCACATGATGAGTGGAAGGTATTGGTGTCTGAAATATTTGAATCAATTAAAAAGAAGAATGAGCAGATAGCTACACAAGAAATGGAATTGGATGAACAATCTCGTCTTATACAAAAACAAGGTCGTTTTATAGAAGATTCAAATAGAAGCAACGAAAATCGCCATCAATCGAAAAAATGGATACAATCGAATTGAACTGAGCATCAATGACGAACTGAATTTCAACGAGTCGATCAATTCATCAAATCAACATGATCTGTCAAATGCAGGGCCATCGAGCGATTACACAATCAATATTTACTACCAAAACACACAAGGTCTTGGTACAAAAAGTAAGAATTTTTATTTATCAATTTTGTCACGAGATCATGACATTGTAGCATTGACTGAAACTTGGATGAACGATTCTCATCTCAATTCAGAGTATTTCAATGATTCGTTCATCGTTCATCGCTGTGATCGAAATTCCAAAAATAGTAATTGTTCAAGAGGAGGTGGAGTACTCATAGCAAGTAAATTATTTATACATTGTGAACGATTATTGTTGAATGAATTTTTAAATCTAGAATTTGTATGTGTAGAATGTAAGATTGATCAGTTTCATTTAATTATTTATTGTTTATACATTCCGCCAAACTCGTCATTTGAAATTTATCGTGGTCACTTGGATGCAATTGATTCAGTTAGCGCTGGGACAAATGCAAAAATCATAATTTTAGGTGACTTTAATTTGTCCGGAATCAATTGGATACTTAATGAAACTGACGAGCATTTTGTCCCAACGAATATTCGTACAGAAGAAGCAATTTTTACATGCGACTCATTAGTCAATAATGGTTTTTTTCAAATGTGCAATATTGAAAATTTTTATGGAAATGTTCTTGATTTATTGTATGTTAATGATCCATCTATTGTTAAAATTTTTAGATCAAACGATCCACTGAGCAAAATCGATAAATGTCATTATCCATTTGATATTTTTATAGAATGTATTGAATTCAATAACGCTGATGAGACGCCATATGAAATTAATTATGTATTTCACAAGACTGATTTTAAAGCTTTTAGTAATTATTTAAATTCAATTGATTTTCATTTGATGTTTAACAATTTAAACATTGAGTCTTGCATTGACAAATTTTATGAATGTTTGTATGCTGGTTTCGAGTTATTTTTTCCGAAAACAACTAGAAAGAATAATAACAATCCACCTTGGTTCAATCGTAATTTAATTAAACTAAAAAACAGAAGAAATAAATTGCACAAACGATTGAAATCATCGGTTATGAATGGAAACCAATGGATTATTAATGTAATCCGATCTGAATATGAGTTTGTAAGAGAAAGATTTGAAGCACTTCAGAATTTCTTGTATCAAAATCATTTGCTTGAAATTGAAGCAAACTTGAAATCGAACCCAAAATTATTTTGGAGATATGTTGCATTAAAAAAAGATAGTAATTCCCTACCATTAAGAATGTCGTTTAACAATGAAACATCATCTTCGGATGTTGGTAAAGCAGAATTATTTGCCAAATTTTTCAAAACTGTCTATATGGAAGATAATAATATGAATTCGATTGATCAAATTTTAACGAATTACAATTCGACATCATCTTCTATTCATTTCCAACAAAATGATATAGTTGATGCATTGTTACATATTGACACTAAAAAAGGGGCGGGACCGGATATGGTTCACCCAATTTTAATGAAAAATTGTGCGTTGGAGCTGGCGCTCCCCCTTAAATTGTTATTCAATAAATCATTGTCAGAATTTTCTTTCCCCAATCAATGGAAACTAGCATATATAAGTCCGATTTATAAATCCGGATCAAAATCAGATATTTCGAATTACCGAAGCATTGTGAAAATGCCTACATTGGGTAAATTTTTTGAATCATTGATAAACAATCGACTGAAAAATTCTATTGAATCGAAAATCTCACTAAAACAGCATGGTTTTATAAATAAACGATCTACAATGACTAATGTGATGGAATTGGTTGAATTCTCTTTATGTAAAATGGAATTAGGTGATCAAATTGATGTTGTGTACACGGACTTTTTAAAGGCATTTGATAGAGATTTGAACCATATGATTTTGATTGAAAAACTCAAACAATTTGACGTTCATATTAATACAATCAAATGGATTTGGTCATACCTACGAAATAGGAAATTAAGGGTCAGAATTGGATCATGCTACTCATCCTCATTTTTCACGAATTCGGGGGTACCTCAGGGCAGCCACCTGGGTCCAACTCTATTTACTATTTTCATAAATGACCTGATATATGAATTAAATTCTGTAAATGTTTTACTGTTTGCTGACGATGCAAAATTATTTAATGTTGTTAACAATATTCATGATGCTGCTTATTTTCAATTAAACATTAATAAATTAAATGATTGGTGCGTTCGAAATCAACTGAAATTAAATGTTAAAAAGTGTAAAATAATGTCTTTTCATAGAAAACATCGTCCATTCATTACGGATTATTTTATTGGTAATGAAGTTATTGAAAGAGTTTCTCAAATCAGAGATTTAGGGATATTACTTGACACAAAACTTGACTTCAGTATGCACATTGATTTAGTTATAGCAAGAGCATTTGCAAATCTTGGATTTTTGAGAAGAATATGTTCCAATATGTATGATCCATATGCTTTAAAGAGTTTATATTGTACTCATGTAAGATCTATTCTTGAATATGCAAGTGTCATATGGCATCCTTATTATCAGATTCATTGTAATAGAATTGAAAGAATTCAAAGAAAATTTACGAAATTTGCATTAAGGTACTTAAATTGGGATTATGAAAATAACCCAATTCCAAGTTATGTCATCAGATGTAAGATGATTGCAATTGAATCATTAGAGCGAAGAAGAACTAACACTTGTGTGTTCTTTTTATATGACTTATTGAATGGATTTATCGATGCTCCTTGCTTATTGGATCGCGTTGATATAATTCAACCTGTTCGTAATTTAAGAAGCAATAATACTATAACTATGAGAGAAACTAATCATCGTACAAATTATGCACAAAATAGACCACTGAATAGAATGAGTAGAACCTTTAATTTAATTGATAATACTATTTGTTTTAATAATAGCCGTAATGTATTTAGATCTCAGATCAAATCTCTCCAAGTGATCCCTAACTTAATGTGATTTAGGATATGACAAATGAAAACCAAAATAAAGTAAAATAAAGTAAAATAAAATGAAATGAAATCGAAAATTATAAATTAATAATTGTAAATCATAAATTGTAAATTGTAAATTGTAGATTATAAATTGTAAATTTAAATTGTAAATTAATTGTAAAATATTCAGCCTGTCTTAGGCGTCGATAAAATAAAAATAAAAAATAAATAAACAACTGGCTGAACGAGACAAGCAAGTGCGTTCAGTGACGATTTAGTAAACAGTGATTTTTAGTACCGAGTATACTGTTTATTTCGTTGCTATTTCTTGACAAAATTTTGAATGTATTATTAAAATTGTTATTTTTGTACATTTTTCGTTGTTTTTATTTCAATTTTCCTTTTGTTGGTTTTTTGTTTTTGTTTAATTTAAATTATCGTGTTGTGTAAAAGAAAACAAAAAAAAAATCTATAAATAATAATAAAAAAAAATAAATATTAATTGGTCAAATTGACGTGTATGAGGATGAAAATACCAAAGAACCAAAACAGTTCTGAAACCAAAATAAGAAAGAAAAAAAAATACCAAAAAAATTTACTAGATAAACGTAAACGATTTTCAGCAAATTTGCAAAAGAAAAAAAAAAAATGTTGAAATCGAATTATACGATTTATTTGTGCTTTTTTCCATATGCAGTTGATATTAGTGCAGTGGGTACGAATTGAAAACAAAAACATGTCAATCATTATTTTAGTACTGAAATAATTCGAAAGAATAAATTTCCCGCGCAATTTCACCGAAAATGTCATATCCGTCGAGTTCAATAACAGTCAATTGAGTACTGTGTTACAAAACACATCAATATCATATTGTTCGTATTGATTTGCGAAATCGACAAATTTATTCATTTTCACCAAAGAAATAGAAATAAAAGAAAAAATGTCATGTGTATTGTGTAAAACAGATATTGACGATAAATATCAACTTGGTAATAAAATTACATTCGAAGATGTGACAGCACATCATTTTTGTTTGGTAAGATAAAGATATTTTCACATATTTTCAGATGGAATTCTCTTAAAAAATTATTCATACATTGTCAAATAGAATAACAATGTCATTAGCATTATATTATGTAGTTCAACTGTATGATATTATTTTGAATATATTTTATAGCTATTGAGTGGTAATTTGGCACAAAATGGAACAGACAACGAAGGTATTTATGGTTTTATGCCAATTGACATAAAAAAAGAAGTATATCGTGCACGAAGTTGGGTAAATTATAATTTAATTTTTAAAATTGTATCAAAATACAAATCAAAATAAATCGTTTTGAATTTTTTTTTTTTGTTTTGTTTTTCAGCGTTGCGTTTTCTGTGAAAAAAATGGTGCCAATATTAATTGTTGTGATAAAAAATGTCGTAAAGCATTTCATTTACCGTGTGCCATTAAGGAAAATTGTCGATTTGAATTTATTGATCGATTCCAATCATTTTGTCATAATCATCATAAAATCCAAAGGCCAAAAACATATCATAATGTAACCGATGAATGTTCGATTTGTAAGGAACAAATGGGCAATTATAATATCATTCAATCGATTCAATTGCCATGTTGTCACAATGAGAATTGGTTTCATAAATTGTGTTTGCAAAAAGCGGCCGATGAAGCTGGCTACTTTTTCACATGTCCATTATGCAAAAATTCCGATATGTTTATTGATTGGATCAAAAAACATGGCATCTTTATCCCTGATCGGTACTAAAATTTCAATAATTTTCTAAGTTTTCAAAGTAAATTTACATTATGATGAATTTTGATATTAATACATTTTAAATATATAATTCATTGTAGTGATGCCAAATGGGAAGAAACCGGACCAAATTCATTTTATGATTTTGAACAGGTATGATTGAAGTAAAAAAAAAAATATTTTAAATTATTTAATTTTTCAAATTGTGAATTGAAAATTTCAGCAATTGTATCCATGCCCTAGCAAATGTATTGCAGAGCATTGTAAAATGAAAAATGGACGATATTATTGCTATGATGAAAATGATGAATATTTACTGATGCCATGCAATAGATGCGGAGCACAGGCTATCCATAGATATTGTTTAAATAATAATACAAATGAATTTATATGCGATGATTGTGATTTATTACCGCCATTGAAAAAAATGAAGAACATCAATGACCAGGCAAATACTCATTTCAATGAAATGCCGGATATGAATAATAATTGTACACTGTCTATAGACACACCAAAATTACAATTATCACAATTTGTTCCAAGTAGAATTAAAGTCATTTTACCAAATTGGTCCGAAAAAACAGTTTTGCATCAAAAATTAACCATTGGAAAACGTAAATCGTATCAATTGTTCTAATCAGTTTCTATTCAAAAAAAAAAAAAAAAAAAAAATGAAAATTTATCAAATTGTTTGTATGTAAAATGTTCAAATAGAGTTTACATTTGGTCATAAAAAGTTGCAATTTAAAAATCAATCGTAATCATTTAAGAGAAATGAAGAAGAAAAAAGAGATTGTTCTAATTAGAGTCTGGAATTTATTGAATAAATTAAAAAAATTGTATGAGTATATTTGTTTGTAAATATAAAATAGACAACATTGTATCAATGTGTACAAAGCAAAACATGGTATTATATCATTTGTCTCTTATGAAATCATTTTCAAAGCGAATCACATCAATTATTAAATCATCGGAATTAACAATACAATGCATGTTGGTTACTGTGATGATAAGAAATAACTACTATTTTCAAGTGGGAAATCTAAAGTCAAGTTACACTCACTTGGCCCATTTCTACCGCAAAAACTACAATCAATGCTTACTTTTCAAAGCATCGTTTACTCTGAAGCATTATTATCACTGATAAACATTATCAAGGCACTACCTACACATGAATGTTGAACAGAAATAGAATAAGAAAGAGACAGAGAGAAAATTGAAAGATATGATTGAATAAATAAATAAATAAGAATTAGGTGCACACAAATGCGTGTACGTTATGACGAACATGGAAATGGTCTGCATGTGAGCACGTATTCAATTAAAGTGATTGATTGATTTGACTGTATGTGATACGAACACATTGAATAATGTTGGTACTGTCGTTTTCATAGCTTAACATATAATGCTGTAAAAAAGAAAAAAAAAATTGTGAAGAAAATATCAATTTTGGCAATGTTTCAACCTCAAAATATATTGATGATGTCTAACTTTTGATAAGATTATAGGGAGAAAAAAAAACATCAATATTTATACATTTCTTTCGTATGTGTATGTATGCAAAATGTTTAAACCGATTCGTATATAATCTGTCACAATATCGATGTGAATGAACCGACCGTATGCATGCAGTTTGATAAGTAGAAACAGGAAAAAAAAAAACAGAAATGGAATATGAAGACTGGGCATTGATAAGGGCGCTTGACAGAATGAATAACAACAACAACAAACAACAACAACAACAACAACAACAACAACAACAACAACAACAACAACAACAGCAGCAGCAATGAACGAAGAGAAAAAATTACAAACAAAACGCTGTCATACAACGATATGTTGAAGACATACGTAATTATTGCGATAGCTGGCGTTCAAAGTCACTTCGCATATATCTGTGCCTGTATGATAAGAGATATAGTCGTTGATATTTTTTTTTTTTTTTTTTTTTTTGCGTTTCACTGTCGGTGTCTATGGCTCTTAAAAAGCGGTGTTATCGAGTTGTAACTGAAAATTACTGTCGAAACTCTGCAATTGTTTTAAGATAGCCCATGTCAGGACAACTGATACGTATGCCATGACAAGTGGGCTCGATGGGCCTCGAAAATTGCTCCATATATATACACAGTATAATTGTACGATAATCACAGTTAAGAATTTGTTGTCGCGCCGACAATTGTTTATTATTTTTTGTGTATTACGATTTTTCATATGTGTTGATATCAGATATACACACAACCATACATAATTAAATGCATACATTATCACAGCCGCACAAAAAACGACGAACAAAAAGAAAAAAAAAAAAAAAAACAAAAACAATGTGAAACAAACGTGAAAAAAAGTTAGCCAAGTAAATGAAGCATAGCAGTGTGGTTTTGTCGCTCTTAAAACACGATAACATGATATGGCCGGTTGAAATCACATGCACTCATATATAAAATCAACAGAAACTGATTACTGTTGAACTGTATTGCACATATTGTATTTGATTGTCAATTCGATGAGTCTGTCATGCCACACACAACACAATACAATTTACACAGTACAATACAATAAAAATTAAATACAATACAAAAATCATACATTGCGTTTTCGTTGTCGCACAACTAATACTCGAAATTATCATCGTCTTTTGTCTGTGTATGCATGAATACACTCAATTGAAATACATTATAAATTCTTCAATATATAAATATATTCTACATATTGCGCCTCGTTGCTTCTGTTATCATGCTAGTGCGATCATGTATGCGTTCTCTTTTCAGCTCATGTGTATGCCACATATTGAATTGACTTAGTTTAAGTGTACGGCATGTATTTTTCACTATCTTTTGTTCCTTTCCTCGATAATATATATATATATATATATATATATACAGTTTCTGTGTTATTTTTTTTCCTGCTTCGCTTCCATATGGTTCGCACGACGTACACATACCGATTTTTACTGATTTTTTATTTGGTTGTTGATCATTCTATCTCGTTCCATGGTTTAGTTTGAATTCTGCGTGTCGTTAGTCACATTCTGAGCGCACAACAATATTCAACCATCCGAATGGTGAGACTGAAAGGAGCTATTGCGAATTTGTGTGTATTTTTTTTTTTTTTTTTCTTATTTATTTCCTCGATCAACGAAATTTGTTTACATTTTTTTTTTTTTTTTTTTTTTGTACATTCTCTGTTCTGGTTTGGTCTTGTCATATCTGTTTTCATTGCGCCTTTCCAGTACGTATTGTGGCGCGTTTTGTTCTGTTTTACAATGAAAAATAAAATAAAGTGTTTTTGTGATGAAAAAACAAATTGAACTAATTATTATTATTTTTTTTTTTTTTCTTTTTTCAACAAATCGTTGCGTTGTTAATTTTGTTCAGTATTTCATCGTCTTTATGAACCCAGTTTAATTGTGTGAACATTGTTTATACTGTATTTACGTGATAATTAATTAATGAATTTAATTGAAAGAAAAAACCACGATAGTCGTTGAAAAATTGTTCGCACATTGTACTATTGTTATTGTTGTTGTTGTTTTTTTTTATTTTGCGTTGATTTGCAATACATATTTACAATCTATATCCATAGACCTCAAAAAAAAAAAAAAAATATTATGAATTTTTTTTTGTTTCGTTCACATACAATTTTAATGCAAGTTGATTGATATGTAAAAATAACAAGGACTCGATGTGATCCTGATTATCAAACAATTTTTCGGTGTAATTTGTGATGTATAAACAATATATTTCTGTATTCCCATTGCGTGAACATCATTCATCTCCAGTGTCTGACTTTGAATAGGGTTCTATCATTCGATAGAGAAAAAAAACAAAAAAAAAAAAAAAAAACAACAACCACACGTCCATCAGAAAAGAAATAATAATAATGGCATATCGTTGTTTTCATTTTCCTGTTCATGGTCATTGATTTGAAAACGTGTGTGCATGAATCGTGTATTTGCAAAATCGCGTCAATGAACTATGGCCATAAAAGGTATTTACAATAAGAAAAACGGAAATTTTACATTTGACGCGCTTGACTGCCAGTGAAATGTGAATGATGAGTAGAAGAAAAAAAAAGAAGAAAAAAAAAAAAGTGAAATTTATAAACTGTGAGATAATTTAAAAGTTTTTCGCGTGTGTTACTATGATAAAGGATATATATTCGCACCATTGTTTTATTTATATAGGCTTTGAATTGAATTTTATAGACAAACATACACAATCATATTAAATAACACCATCACATCAATTTTTTTTAATTTAAAATAGTTGATGATACGGATTTTCTTCATATTGAATAGAAGATATACACAAATAAAAAGAGTAGTAAAAGACGAGAGGTACGCGGAATAGCGAACGCAGATAGAAAAGGAGAAAATGCAATAGGCATTCGGATAGAACTAAATATAGTAATGTGTCTGTTGTGCATGCTAGTGAATGTATTCATTGCCTGTATGAATGTGGTTTAACCGTCTGTGCGTGAACAATATTAAATTCATAGCGACACTGAGTCGTCATTCATAGACTTTGGTTATTGCTACTGCTGTAATATTTCAATTTTTATTTTCATTTCTTTTTTTTTGCGCTTGTGTGTGTATGCTTTTTTTCATATAAAACTTCATGTATGCGCGCAAATTTTTACTTTTTTTTTTTTTTTTTTTTTTTACTTTGCTCAGACAGATTTTCTAATCAGTGTGTATTTTAGTAAGTTACGCAGTGCTCTCAAATTGCCATCGACAACGCATTTCGTGTTACAATTAGACAGAGATAGTTATGAAAACGCTCAACTCATCAATCTAGGTCTGTTGATGCGAAGTGATTGAAATTGCGATAAACGTGACGATAGAGAGATGTGTCGTTGACGCGACCAGCCAATATGTGTGCGATGCATCGAATTGAATAAGAAAGAAGAAAATAGAAAAGAATAAAAAGAAGAAAAAGTAAGCTTGATACACATATTTCAACAATATCTCGCGATACTTTCCACACGCTCCTCATACACTAAACTGTGCGCGCATTTTTCTATTCTCTTGATAGAATTAATCAAAAAGAGCAAAAGAATTACAAAAAAAAAAAAAAAAAGAAAATAGTTTCTGTTCCGTTGTTCATTCATTTTGGCATATTTTCGTATGTTCGTCGTAGAATCGTAACATTTTCTATTGTTTGCTTGAATCGATCAGTTCAATACAGTTGACTGTACGATACGAATTGAGAAAGAGAGAGAAACAGTTATGTGACAAGTGTTGTTAAACAAGACGATAAGAAGAGAAAAAAAAGCATGCACATTGCACACACAACATCGAAAATGTTTACAGACAAAACACATTAAATGAAATATATAGAGAAACATTCAATTTTATACGTTAATTGCAGGTTTTTTTTCCGTTCATTCAGTTGATTACACAGTGCGCGAACCTTATGCGGTGCAATTGAATCAGCATTTTTTTTTTACACACACACACTCTCTCTCTCTCTCTAGCATCATGTTTATATAATTTCAACAAATGCAAACGTTTTGAACATTGATAATTTAACGAATGGAATATTCATGAAGAAATCATAAATAAAGATTGGTGGAAAAGGAACACAACAACAGGAGACATCATCAAACATTTTTTTTTTTTTATGGGGTGAGTAAATTAATATATAAGGAATCACATGTTTTGAATAAAATCAAATTATTCGGAACTTAAAACGGTAAAAAAAAAATGAAGATAAACGTTATGGCGCACAAATTGAAATTCTACAATCTCTCTTTTAATTATGCCGCCACGTGCGATGTGACAAAGTTGATGAAAAAAAGAAAAAAAATTAGAGAGAAAAAAAAAACAAATATGTCAATGATAAGGTGTTTTGCGATTAGATTTCAATTAAAATTCAAATTCAAGCGCAAAAAATTTCAACAACTACAAAAATGTTAATTTGTTCAAAGTACATGATTTATTGGTAATAATAAAATTCCTGAATGAGTTCGTCTTACATATCGAGGGAGAGAGAGAGAGAGAGAAAAAGAGAGAGAGAGAGAGAGAGAGAGAGAGAGAGAGAGAGAGAGAGAGAGAGAGAGAGAGAGAGAGAGAGAGAAAGAGAGAGAGAGAGAGAGAGAGAGAGAGAGAGAGAGAGAGAGAGAGAGAGAGAGAGAGAGTATTTGACTAAAGTGCGTAGAGTCATTTGACTAAAGTGTGTGTCTGTTGCGATCTCGTGAACAACTCATTCGAAGACCGTGTGCGCAAATTTGTAAACAAAATTCCAGCGAAGAAAAAAAAAAATGTTTTGTTGATACAATGTAAACACGTTGTGATATATGCGATGTGCCAGATGATTTTAGTGTTTATTTCGTTTCAAATTTGTTGTTTTTTTTTATATTCTTTTTGTCTCGTTGCTCTTCATTTTATTCTCATTGTCGTCATGTTGAATATGATAAAAATCCACATCAACAATTCATATTAAATTAACTCAAACATTTATTTTATTTTATTTTTTTTTGGTTAAATTTCGTATCTTACTTCTTACGAATAAATATACATAAAATAAAACGCTGGCGACGATTTATCCCTTTTCCAGTTGAAATATCAATTGATTTACAATGCACATACCATATGACGAAAAAAAGATTTTGTCAAATACAAAGCTGATGTTTTTTTTTTGTTTTTTTTTTTTTTTTTTTTGGAATGTGCATTGCAAATGTGCAACGAGAAACTAAACAAACATTCCGACTGCAAACTAGACGAAGTGTATTTACGACTCTGATCTGGCTGTTGAGTTCGTTGAAATGTCTGCGGTAAATGGGCACGAGTGTGTGATTTCATTAGCTATTGCGATAAATTATGTCAATAAGAACAACAACGTTTGCATGAAAAAGATGAAAAAAAAAAAACGAATTGTTTGTGTGTGTGTGTGTGTGTGTTTTTTTCCCTCGCCGATTGCTAATAGTTTATTACGGGCTTTTATTCAATTTTATTATGCAGGCTATCCGGTTTATGTAGCTCACGAGATTCGCGCAAGCGTGTTCACCACTGAAACACATGCTTTGCCACAATGGCATTAATCTGATTTGTGATTTGCATGTGGTGATTGAGTTTTAAACATTTCATACCAGCCCAACAATAATCATTGCATTTAAACGATTTGGATACATATTGAATATGGAGGACAGCTTCTTTTATGTCAGCTTAGAAATAATAAAAAAACAAAAAACAAAAAAACAGTAAAATTTGTAATTTAGTAGAGATTGATGAGCAGAACAAAAAAGTGTTAGCGCCTGTCCGTAATTAATTTTTCTGTTTATTTATTGAAAACAAGTTTTTCAAACTTTGCGCAAACAAAAAATAAAACGGTTTGTAACAACAACAACAAAAAATGAAGAAAACAACTGTGATTGCATTGGAATATATTATACACGTCTCATCTAAACACAATTACAGTTCATGAAATAAAAATGATTCATTGTCTATGAAAAGAGACACTTAACATTTTTACATTGTTAAAGTTCATTACATTTCAGTTTTTGTGTTCACGTGGCCACAATAAATACGGTCAAACATCTCAATTTTGAATCATTAAACGATGAAATACATGAAATAAGCGATGGAATATTTCCGTCATAATTCTTTTTAAATGTTGACTGTTCTAGAATAAATTATCATTTTGAAAAAGAATATAATTTTAATGTGGCTGTTTGCATTCTTATGTAGCAAATGTGAGATGGATTGGTTATTTTTCGTTTCTTTCTTTCATTTCGTTTTTCTCAAGCAACCAGCATCGTACAATTTTACATGCATTTTATGCGTCAAAGTAATCAGTGAACAACGTGTTACGACACAAAAGAGCTGTGTAATAAAGTGAAATAATAAAAATAATGACTCTTCATATGAATAAAGAACAAAAAAAAAAAAAAAAATTAAAATGAAGGAAAATAAAAGAGATGAAACATGTGTAGAGATATATTTTATATGGTGATTTGTGTACATCAAGTAGCAATGCTTGAATCAGTCAGTACCAACTACACGATACCGTATTCGGTTCAGATATATAGATACATATCAAGTTAGACAAAATGTTCTGGCACAAAAATATGATTCTTTGTTTAACATTTTGTTTATTATTTTATTATTAAAATTGAACCGGTATGGAGAGAAATAGTCGTTGATTTGAGATATATAGTTTGTTTTTTCATCATCATCATTATCGCAGAAATATTCCTGCTTTTTTCGTGTTTATCAAAGAGAACTTGTTCACATTGTTTTGAACCAAGCATGATCATTGCAAGTGCTTGTCGGTCGATATTCTTCTCTTTTTTTTTTACTTTTTCTTCTTCTTTTTCTTTTTAATGTCATATGTGTGAACGTACGTGATGAGAATTTAGTTTTTTTTTTTCTCCTTTTCAACAGATACAAAAAGATTTTTTTTTTCTCTTTTGAACAATTAAATGACCTTGAATATTTGGTTTCATTCTGTTGACGCCATTACTTAATATTTGCGTCCTGTTAATTTTTTGCCATTCAAAAGACACGCGTTCCATTTAATAGGCTATTAACAAGAGGGAACTTGAATATATTGTTTCTTTTTTTTTTTATTATTATTCAAATTTACGGATATTGCCGCTCCTTAGCTGTTATGTGGAAATATCGTTATTTTGTTAAAGGCAAATGCAAAATTGGTAAGAAATTGCATCAAATCTTAAAAGAAAGGAAACCCAATCGAAAAGAAAGAGAGAGAGAGGGAGATTGAGGAAGAGGTAGAGTAAGAGAGAAGGGGGAGATAGGGAGAGAAGGAGAGGGAGAGAGAAGGAGAGGGAGAGAGAAGGAGAGGGAGAGAGAAGGAGAGGGAGAGAGAAGGAGAGGAAGAGAGAAGGAGAGAGAGAAAGAGAAGGAGAGGGAGAGAGAGACAGGGAGAGAAGGAGAGAGAGAGAGAGAGAGAGAGAGAGAGAGAGAGAGAGAGAGAGAGAGAGAGAGAGAGAGAGAGAGAGAGAAGGAGAGGGAGAGAGAGCAGGAGAGGAAGAGAGAGAGAGAGAGAGAGAGAGAGAGAGAGAAGGAGAGGGAGCAGGAGAGGAAGAGAGAGAGAGAGAGAGAGAGAGAGAAAAAAAAAAAGGAAAAGGAGAGTGAGATGAATTGAGTTTTATGTGATTTTTGTGAATACAAATGCATTGACGTAATTGATGCGCGCAAACATACGAGATACGATTCCATCATGAATTGCAGCTTAAGCTCTTTTTGTATATACATATATGTATGTTTACATATAAATCAGACAATGAAAAATCTACTCATCTGCTGCCTACCATACAATAGAGTATAAATTTACGCGCGATTATTTCCTTAGTCGCAGTCATGGCATCGCTAAATACAATAAATTTTAATTGCTTTATTACTTCTTTTATTTATATGTTGTTCGTTTAAAATTTGTATTCGCAAATGTCAAGAAGAGTTGTATATGCGCGAAAGATTCGAACGATTAAAAAAAAAAGAGAGAAAGAGAAAAAAAAACACCAATTAACTGCTGCGGTCTTTCACAAGCGCACAAACAGGAATATCGACTACGTATTCATAAACATTTCCATAAATCTCGAAGTTCAGGACAGGAATTGAAAATATATATTACAAAGTTTTAGTCGACTCCTTTATGTATTTCATGAAATTTCAATTTCGGTTTTAATTTTAAGGTTTCGTTTCATTGTTTGCTCCTAACAAAAAGAAAAAAAAAATGCTCATATGTCATTTGTACTGTCGCACAACGTACAACGGATAAATTAAAGACAAAAAGCGAGTGAGAGAAACAGAGAGATAGAATGCAAAAAAAAAACTCTTTCTGTACTTATTATGTTTACTTTCAATTTATTCGCTATGAATTGCTCACTTCAAATCAATGGCAATAAGAAAAAGTTTACATTTGCTGATTTCCACTTGTAAGACGATGCATTGTTATTGAATCAAGGAAAACATGTGATTGCAAATACAAACTCTAATCAGTGATGGTAGACTTTTTAAGCGAACAACGGGGAAAAATAATTACTGACGATAGTTAGTGTAAACATGTCATTCGACAGAAGTTTTGTTTAAAAAGGAAGAAAAAGAAAAAAAAATATTAATAAATAATTTGTTGAAAACAAAATGAGAGAAATGATCGACAAAATCAATAAACTTATCGCAAAGTGGTGATGACGATGATGATGGTGATGATAAATGAATATCCTTGTACGAATGCGGAAATGAAAAAGGCAGTATCGACAAGTTCAATAAAGGTTGTTAGCAGCTCATTTCTCTCGATGTGTATGTGTGTGTGTGTGTTTTTTTTAAAATTTTCTTCGCTTGTTGCATTTTTTTTCATGCATTCCAATACATCCCAAAGGAATAAATACCAGATTCGAATGAAACGAATAAATAAACAACAAAATCAACCAAACATAACCGAAGTGAATAACAAAAAAGCAACTTACGGTTGGAAATGCAAGTTGAGTACAAACAACAGCAAACAGAAAAGGAAGAAGATTATTCGATTGTAAATACAAATCAATGTAAATAATGACGAAGAAGAAAAACATTGTGTTTTCATTGATTGTCATACGTTGGTCGTATGTCTTTTCTTTTTTTTTCTCTCTCCTCTCTCCCTCTCCGTCTCTTTCCCCCTCTTTCTTTCTCTCTCTCTCTCTCTCTCTCTCTCTCTCTTCTCTCTCTCTTCTCTCTCTCTTCTCTCTCTATTTCTCCTTTTCTCTCTCTTTTTCTATTTATCTATCTTCTGTTTCCCTGTCGCCAAGAGATGCACATGCACACTCGATCAACATCTTTTTACTTGCACACAAACATCCGTTTATTGGCATTCTTCTGTCTCTTCAGTGTGTTTTCTGTTTTTTTTTTTTTTTTTCTTCTTTCTTTCTTTTATTGAGCTATGCTTGCGGCTAACCAAATAGCAACCAACTCAAAACGAGATTCCACCATTCAGAAGAAAGCCAAACATTTGCTACTTTCTGGCATTGCATATCGAATAGAATTGTACATATATTCGACATTTGTTTTTTAATTTATTTGCTCAAATGAAACCGGAATCAGTGTTACAGTGATTGTTTCTTTTTGCGTTCCGATGTCAATATTTCGTTTCATTCATTGTTTTTTCTTTTTTTTCTCTTCTCTCTCTCTCTCTCTCTCTCTCTCTCTCTCTCTCTCTCTCTCTCTCTCTCTCTTTATTCCTGTCTTTTGCCTCATTTCGTTCACATTGTTTATTCGATTTCCAACCAATAACTAAACAATTTCATAGATTTGCATACCGACTCGTCGACATTTTTCCACAATTCCCAGTCGAGCACGGACTTCCGACATAACTTGAGCTGATTCACTATATTCAGATGAATCATCGAATATAGATCGATACCGGTTATTTTATTTCATATTTTTTTTCTTTTTTTTTGCATATTCAAAGCCAATTCCAATATATGATGACTATATTGATGGTGATGATGATTGTGATGATGATGATGATGATGATGATGATGATGATGATGATGATGATGATGATGATTATGATTATGATGATGATGAATGTGAATAACCGCTTGAATCAATTATCTCATATTATTTTTTCTCCATCGATACATAATTCATTATTTCACAACAATTTTTGTTGTTCGGTTGCCATCTCCATTTAACTAAATTGGTAACCAGTATTGTCAAGCATACAGCGCTATTTCACAAGACATGCCACCGGCTTTTCATAGACTATATAATGATGTTTCACATGGTTTTCCTTGACGCCATTCCAAGTTTATGTTTTCAGCGCACGATTTGCACAATTTACACGATATGCCAAGTGTTGCTGTTATGCTATTAATATATGGCTGTTACTGTGTGGAACCTTATCAAGCAAACTATTTTGCGGCTACTGATTTGGTTATATTGCTCTTTCTTGTGTTCTTCATCTTATTATTTCCCATCTATGCAATCCGATTTTACCATTTTCCAGTCGATCGACTGTTTATGCATTATCTTTTGCTCATTCACCATTATGTTTCATCCGGATTCGTTGATTTTGCTTTTATTTTTCTCTTTTCTCATTTTGCCACACACTTTCCCTGTACGCTCAGAAGAAATGAATGAAGAACAACAACTGAATAACAACATAAAAAAAAAAAAAAAAAAAAAAAAAAAAAAAATGGTGTATTAACGATGTTTATAGATTTCAGACTACGGCAATTGGTTTGACGGTTTGAGATGTAATCGGTGAACAAACGAATGGCTGACTTTATTGAAACTTGGATCGATTACATCCAGTTAACAGTGTTGGTTTGTTTCGTTTATTGGGGAAATTTTGCCGATTAAACACATAAACAGTTTAGATAGAAAGTGTGAAGCAGAAAATAAACCACACATCATTGTTAACATGCTATGAACAAATACATCAATCCAAATGCTTGAAAGATAATCGCATCATATTTCATTATCGTATTGTTTTGTTTTCTACTTTGGCGTTTATTTTGTTTTTTTTTTTTTTTTTTTTTGTCCTTTTTTGATATTTACTTTTGTGATACATCCAAAGTGATAAGATAATTAGTCTTGCAAATGATGGAATCATTTAAACGAAGAGAATGTTAAATAAGCAGCGTGACATGCTTTATTACTGGGCATTATTAATATTTCAAATGATTTACTCTAAGTCATTCGATTTTTTTTTTTGTTTGGTTTTTGGCGGTTCTTTTTTTTTTTCTCTTTTTGAAATGTTTGTATTCGAACAATTAGTAACATTCGTTCACATTTCCGAGTATCGTATCTATCGTAGTAGATGCAAACAAAAAAAAAAGTCTTTAATTATCGTCAATTGCTTGTAAATTAGATTAGATATCAGTAAAACAAAACGATGAAACGAATAGCATTCATGAATGACATTTAATATACATGATTATGACTGATTCAAGTATGTGCTCGAGTATGTGCTATCATCATTTTTTCCCGAAACTTAGCTCTTTTTGCATTTTTTCCCATATTTTTTTCCCTGGAGTAAAATTCTTCCTGTCTTTCTATCACTTTTTTCTCTTTTTTTTTTTTTTCTTTTTCTTTTTGTCCTCGTATAATACTTTCATCTGCATATATGTGGCAAGAATTCTTCCACGTGAATTAACGATTTAACCATCTCTACATGTTTTTTTTTTTTTGTTGTTGTTCTTGTTCACTGTATCTTGCCTCAAGTACACATAAATTGGAGTATATCATGTGAGAAACACTTTACAAACTATTCATAAAATTTTATTTCATGCTAAGGCATAAAGATTACTGTGTCCGTTATCATTCAATTAATGTTGATTAAA
The DNA here is from genome assembly GCA_029041755.1 of Resseliella maxima. NCBI lineage: Eukaryota > Metazoa > Arthropoda > Insecta > Diptera > Cecidomyiidae > Resseliella > Resseliella maxima. Next base: position 29,126 of record JAQOWM010000087.1, read on the forward strand.
TTAAATTGAAACTGAAAGAAAATGATGTTTTTGCACACAGGCTAACTTTTGCATAAACATTTATGTATGTAATCTGTTCATGCAATGGAAAATCAACAAATCAAAAATCAAGAAAACGAAAGATAAAGATGAAGTAACAAAAAGAAGAGCGAGAAAATAAAAAAAAAAAAACAAGAATGTCGAAATGTAGCATAAATGCCATTGCAAAGTGAATGCTTGTCAACGACATTCATCTACTTCGTACAAAGAACACAATCAGCAAAATCAAGTTATAAGCTAAAAGCGAAATTAAGCAAAAATGCTAAATGAAATAAAACGATTGTCACGTCTCTCTCTCTCTATCTCTCTCCATTCTTGTTTGCTTTCTGTTTCTCTGCAATCACACATTTTGTGTATTTGACCAAAGATAGAATGAATAAATTGCACACATGCGGCTTACGAATGATATAGAAAAATTCTGCTGTCGACTAGATTGTAGCTAAATCATTTTGAAATCGTCACATCCAATTGATTCCAACAAATGACATTTTATTCCTCATTGTTTGTCATTTACGAAGAACGATTTATATTTTAGATAAAAAAAAAGTCTGCCATTGATATCGGTGTCATTTGTACTGTAATGAATCATTTAGATCCATTCGAATGCATAGCTTCATCAAATATTTTTAGCTCAAAACCTTTGACCCAAAGAGATACGTGTTTCTTTAAGTTATTACAGATTTTATTAAAATTCCACCCGGTATGTTTAGTTCAATACTTGGCACTTTTCTATCAGTCATTTTATTTCTTGTTCATGTGGCGCTTAACAGATCATAATCCCAAAGACGCATATAAAAAACAAACATCACCAAGACACTTGTAATAAGAGACTGTCTTTGAGAAAAGACAAATAATGGAACTAATCAACTTGTCAAAATGAAACGTTGCTACTGACGAATGGCCAAAATGTGCGCTCGATATTCTATTTTTGATTCTTCGTTTTCATCTCTTCTCTCTATTCTCTCTATTCTCTCTATTCTCTCTCTCTCTCTCTCTCTCTCTCTCTCTCTCTCTCTCTCTCTCTCTCTCTCTCTCTCTCTCTCTCTCTCTCTCTCTCTCTCTCTCTCTCTCTCTCTCTCTCTCTCTCTCTCTCTCTCTCTCTCTCTCTCTCTCTGTCTGTCTCTCTGTTTCTGTCTCTTTTCATATGTGTCTGTCTCGGATTCTCTATTCATCTTTATGTCTTTTTATCTTTTGCCTTCTCCTGCTTCGAATTGATAACGAGGCTGGTAATGGGCTTTTCTGTGAATTCAATTAAAATGAAACAAGACAAGAAATGAACCGCTATAGAACAACAATGTTAATGAGAAAATATGTAATTGCGCTGCACCCAATCGATTATATGATTGAAAATGGTTTCATTCGCTTCTAATGAAGATATTAAAAAGCATGATCAATTGATAAGTGGCCATAAAATAAATATCATTAGGCTAAATTGTTATTGACTTTTGATTCGCGCATACATTCGACACAATTAAATGATAGAAATAACATTTATCAACCATTTATGTTGTGTATTTTATGGCGGTAGTTGTGAAACAAAGCAACGCTGACCTCATGTTTAGTATACTATGAACTATTGTATAAAATTGTGTTGCGTCCGTGTGTTGTTCTTCTCACATTTCTGTGCTCATCGTTATCGTTTTGGCCGTCGTCGCATATATCATCATCATCATCATCATCATCATCATCATCATCATCATCATCATCATCATCATCATCATTGTAGTCGTATTTTGTTCATCGATTGAATGATAAACGATCGAAAAATATTTGCGGTAAATTGAAAGCAAATTTATGGCTTTATTTGCACATGATTTTATCACTTGCTTATTAATTGGAAGTGAAAACTTGTGCTTGTTTAATTATTTTTATAGTTGTGCGTGTATAGTTAGTTGTGTGCCGAAACGCTCTCTCATGTCATCATTCAATTTTTTTTTTTGTTTTCCTCGGATTTATTGAAATAGTAGAAATCAAATGTAGTTTGAAATCAAAAGCAATCAATTGTAAGTGCAAACATTGGACACATTAACCATATGAGTTTTCTTACCAGTCAAAACCAAAAAAAGGTCCTTGTCGGTCATTTCGTGCAAAAACGAGACACGCGCTCATCAAGACAATTTACAATCAATTATTTTAACATTCCAGTCGCATCAGATTTTGGACATAAAATGTGCCAATAAATTGAATCATTAAATGAGCTCTTATTCGAATAAAATAAACATTTTGATTTCAAAAATATTCATTGAACTTTTGTATATATACTAATATACCATTCGATAATCCAATTTAGATTTTCGAAATTTTCTATTTTCTATTCTATTGTTGATTGTAAAATCGATGCGCTTGTGTAATGTTACGATTTAATCTGGCCCACATAAATAAGAGAAACTGCTTTTCGATTTTGTAACATTTTCATTCGAAAATTGCATTTGTGGCCATTTACGACAACATTTAATAGCAAATTCATTTTAATTAAAAATTGTGATGTGTTTGGAATTAATCAAACATTCGTTGATGTATACGGAATCGAATGAACAAAAGTGATAATAATAATTTAAAATGCAATACTGTGTGAAATTGAGAACTATACGTTGATTTGTCGTTAATTACGTTCAATTTATATCGCATAAATTTATTGATTTGCCTCCATTTATCGCATTGTATTTCAATTGATGCTTTCTGCTTTCGTTCGATACGTTTGTGAGTTTAATTATTTTTTGCACGCGAAAAACCATTAGAAATGTACACAATGCGCAAATATACACACACACAAACACACACACATAGCGTAGCTCATCAATTAAGGGCGCTCGCTAAATCGTAATACGGGGCGTTTCATTGAAACGCAAAATGCACATATATTCAATTAGAAAGAAAGAATAAAAATAAAAACAAAAAAAAACAAAACAAAAAAAAATTAATACGAAAAAGACGGTTTTCGAAGGTTGAATACAATCATTTCGTATGCATTTCGTTCACATGACACATGCATTTCTCATTAAGTAGAATTGTGCTCAAATTTCTAAACCGGCCTGATTCAAATCAAGCCAAAAACTAACATCTCTGTAAATACGTGTCCAATGCCTGCGGACAGTTCAAACAGAATTAATCCGAATTGTTGGGCACAGGCAAATCAATACATTGGTTATTCGTTTCAAATTACTCTCAGTTTGAATGGGATCAATGCGAGAATGCGCAATCATTACCAATTTGAATAATTGAAATTTCAGGGCATTTCAAAGATTCATTCCGTGACAAATGCATACACAAACAAATGCACACACACTCACACACACACTCACACACACACAACACACACACACACACACACACACACACACAATGGCACAACATGTAAGCTGGCTGGATAAATTTGCCTTGAGCGCACCCGTGTTGATTAAATATTGGAACCGCATTCATAGTCGCATTCTCATTTGCATTTACCACCACTACCACCATAACACGTACAGCTGATAAAGTCAGTCTATTAAATGAATTGATAAATGTATCAAATGTAGTGTATTTTACCGTATAAATAACTTCGTAAAATAAGTTCACATAGATAATGGTTTTGCTTTACAAGAAGAAATTGCTTTTCAAAGGCTTTTTACGCATAATTTATCGCTGTTGCATTTAAATTTACATTTAATTGTGATGGTTTTCAACGAATTGCACATTTCAAATGCATAACCCTCATAGCAAACTGAAATCTATTGTATGCAATAAAATGTTTTATCATTTATTTGTATATCAGAGTGAAATTAGACTCATTTTCAATTATATCGCATATTCAAAAGATTATTTTCCCCATTCGCATCAAAAGCTCCTTTGCGTATTTCAATTGAGTGAATGAAAAATTCAAAAAATTTTTGCTTGAATTTTAATGATAGATTAAACATTGAATTTACCTGTTTAGCAGTCGCTGAAATCGTTGCAACCATTCACAATTCAATTGAATACAAAAAAAAAAAAAAAAACCAATTGAAAATGTTGCCAATTAATTGAATCATTGTGCTTCAATTGAGGGGGACAACAGATGCTCAAGACCGTGAATGTATTTGCGTAATATTTACCACTACAGTAAATAGGATTGTGAACATCTTGTTTCGTCAAGCATAATGATAAACGTTGTATATCATCATTGGGTCTTATTGTTGTTGTTATTGTTGCCATCGTCTAATTGTGGCAAGTTGTGAATTTATTTTCACAAAAGGAAGAAACATTTCTAAAGTGTAAGATTTATAGACCATCAGAAGCACTTTGTTGTCATTTTTTTTTTTTTTTTTTTTTTGAATGAGCGTATTGAAAAAGTTCTGTTGATTCTGTAGCAGTGAAAAAGTGAACGACAAACAACAATCGTCAAACGCCAATTTACCAAGAAAATAGAAGAAAAGAAAGAGAGAAAAAAAGAAATAAGACCAGTGCTAAATATAAAATACCATTGAAAATATCCAGTGAGTTTGAATCTCTGTACCATTTGAATGGCAAATGAGGGAAAATGTTTTAAAAACATTCAAACATTCTGACAATAGCTGTTGTGTAAAAATCAAACACAAAATGAACAATAAAGTTCATGAATTTTGTCTCTCTCTCTCTCTTTCTCTCTTTCTTTCTCTCTTTCTTTCTCTCTTTCTCTCCCTTTCTCTCTCTTCTCTCTCTCTTTCTCTCGCTTTCTCTCTCTTTCTCTCTCTCTCTCTCTCTCTCTCTCTCTCTCTCTCTCTCTCTCTCTCTCTCTCTCTTTTTCTCTCTTTCTCTCTCTTTCTCTCTCTCTCTTTCTCTCTTTCTTTCCGCTTTTTCTTTCGTATCGTGTCATTCGTCAAAGATGTAAAAAAAAACGCAGCTGAAAATGGAGAACAACAAACGATGAAACACGTCAAACATAAACGAAAAACTGTCGAAAAGACAGCACAAAGCTATAAATTCCATCGTGTACGTATGCTACTTCGTAAAATACACAATCGTAACAATGTAAATTAATACATTTGATTTTAAAACAAAGACAAAGATCGACACACACAAATAGCACAAAGAGTACTTGTTCCAATGATTAACTAAAGAATGAAAAGTATCGATTCCAATTTCAAGCTGTTAAAGTGCGCTACAGACACGTAACAATACCTGGACTGAACGTGAAACAATAATATAAGCGCACAAAATCATATTGAGATTTTCCATTTTTACGGGGTTGTTGTTGGTGTTGTTGTTGTTTTCTGTATTCGTTGTGTTCGCAAATTTACTTTCACGTTCATTTCATTTTTTAACGAATCTTTTTCATTTAATATAAATGTTTTTAAAGCAGTAAAAAAGACAATTTTTCCATTGCCTTTTTCTTCTTCATTTTCTCTATCTTCTTTTCAACGTTAATGGTACACACAAAGCTACTGAAAGCTGTCAGCATATTTCAACAGCGATATTTTTCTTCATTTTTTCTTTGAGTCTTTGGTTTAAATAAAAAAAAAGCACATCGACAAAATTAGAAAGAAAAATGGTTGAAATAAAGCAACGGAGAAAATGCTAGCAAAATACGATAAAATAAAGGAGAGAAGAAGTAAAAAGGAGAGAAAAAAAAAAATGCAAATACTTATCTAATTGATTTAATTTCAAGTAATGGAATATGAAGAGCTGCAGCCAATTTGAGTGGAAAAAAAATGTACTAACTGGTGAATGAATGAATATGATCCATGCTGAGCAAAAGTCGCGTTTGTTTCAAACCTCATACGAGATGAAAGAAAAACGAAATTTCGCTTTTTTTTCCCCCTCATTTTGTCGATCGTAAACGATGCGCATCGTTATAGAATGCACCGCATATAATATAGGAATAAAAGTTCAAAGACCAAGGCTTCAAGACTGATTATTATCACTTAAATAACATTCAAAATGGTTAAATGTCTTACGATATTAAGTCAATGTCTTGTGGAACAATAAAAGTTTCATGCAAATTCCATTTCATCGCTAATGAGAAAAAGCCAAACAAGGGCTGATGCTTAATTTGAACACCAGCCGTGTGTGCTCCCACTCAAACATTTCCAATCGAATTCATTGAGTCAAATTCAATTTGAGTGTAAATGTATTTAAAGCACATCATTCATTTTCACAGACATTGAATATTAATGATGATAAACACGTCCGAATACAACTGCACTTTTACATATATATGTAAAAGTGCAGTTGTATTCGGACGTGTTTATCATCATTAATTTTTCATTTAATATACACAGCATGAAGCACAAAACATTAAATGCATGGTTTATCATCATGATATCGAATGTAAAATTGATATTCTATTGGGTTGTAATTAATTATTGGAGGATTTATCACGTACTGAAGAGCTTTATATTAAATAAGACCACACAGACAAATCCGGCTCCAAAAATTTTCTGATTCTCATGAAAAGCCTCTCTCATTTGTTCTTCAATTTGCTTTTGGTTGGCTTTAAATCATCGTTTGATAACCGCTATAAATAATGCTCAATACATTAGCATTCCAATTATTAGCAAAAAGTAATTTGTACTTAATGCAAAATCCATCAATAAATTCTTTTCACAAGCAAATCATGGGATTTGTTTTTTAAATTGTAAAATGCGTTTGTGTTTTTGCGTTAAATAAACGATTAGAAAAATGAAATGAATTTAAACGAACGCCTTTGTGCGAGCACAAATTTCATTTTATTTAAATTTGTGTCATTGCAATCAATTTCAAAGAACCAAAAACATAATTTTCTAAACAAAAAGAAAGAAAAGAAAAAAAAATAAATAAATACATTTATCGAGTTCAAATTCCCAAAGTCAAAATATAGTCAGAAATGTGTTTCTTCTTCATTTTTCTATCTGTTATTCATATACAACAAAAAGTCATAATCGAAAACTAAAAGTTTCTATATAAACTCATCATGTCTCAAAGTCAAAAATCAAAAGTTTTACATAGCCTTGCGAACAGTTCATTTTAAGTTATTGGATACTTATATTAACTTTGTAAATTTGTTGAATATTCACTTTAAATTGGATTGCATTATGCTATCGAAGCTATTTGAAATGAAAAAGACCGCATAATACAAATTAACTCCCACAATTCGTTAGAAATTCAGTTTGATAAACATGTTTTCGTCTGTGATAAGCCACGCAAAAACCATTTTCGCCAAATCCAATACATCGAAGACAAGAAAAAGAGAGAGAGAGAGAGAGAGAGACAGAGAGAGAGAGAGAGAGAGAAAACAGAAAGAAAAAACACTACTGATTGACTGTTTGGGTTCGATTCGGTTTGGTTCAATTCATTTAATGGATATAACAACACAAAATAATTATATTGATTGAATTTCAATCCCCATCAAAATTGAGTATATTTAGTAAAAACATATCATCGCGTTGATATTTTTACCGTCTTTTGTTTTTCAACTTCAAATGCGTCATATATCAAAAATGCTTTTGTGTAAACGATACTTTCATTAAAATGAATTTTGCCCAAAGTCAAACATTTATAAATACCAATAGTATACCATTAAATTGTGTATCTTATTATTTTAACTTTGATTTTACATTTCGTTGGGCAATTCCAATGAATATTGTTTCTTTGTGAAAATGTTTTGAAAATATATCATCAAATACAGAGAGAGAGAGAGAGAGAGAGAGAGAGAGAGACAAGGAGAAGGGAAGAGAGGGAGAGAGAGAGAGAGAGAAGTGTGAACTTCAACCTGAGTATCGATTTTCTTTATTCGAATGTTCGAAGATGAATGAATTTTGGATAAACCTTATAAATTTCACATAAGGTTTCCATCAAACACTTTCATTCAATGATTTAGTGTGTGTTCATTCGGACAGAATATCTTACCATGAATATAAAGCCTTTCCTCATAAATTGCAATTTATCATCTGAGATTTACATTCAAATGAAACGTTATATACCTGTGAAGCCAGAATATTATTGCTATTATTTAATTGAATTTGAATTTTTCAACATTTACATCGGCACGTTTCTGCAGAGTTTTACAATTAATTGAAGATAATGCTTTTGTTTTAATGTAAAATAATTCGATGGAAAGATAAAATGATGCTTTGAGAAGCTCTAATTTTGTTTCCTTATGAAAATAACTTGCAATTAAAATATTGATTTAGAACATGAAAATACTCAACTTTGGCCATGTTTGCCTTAGGTAATTTGTTGATTCAATTATACCGTTGTATAGCACATGAACTTTAACTTAAAAAGGTGAATGTTATCCATTGGCTAAGACATGTTTTTTTGAATTTACTGTTGTACTTCGAAATTTTATTATGTCTTAAAAAATGTTCTGCTTTTCTCTCTTTCTGTCTCTCTCTCTCTCTCTCTCTCTTGCTCTCTCTATTTCTCTTTCTCTTTCTCTCTCTCTCTCTCTTGCGCTCTCTATTTCTCTTTCTCTTTCTCTCACTCTCTCCTCCATTGTCATTTTGAATCAAAATCACAATAAGGTTAGTGTCCCTCAAATTATTCAAAGCATTTCCATTTCGTTAAAGAATTTCATAATTTGAAATGCTGTCAGTGGATGTCGAATTTAAGCTAAAGAATGCAGCGATATAACAAAGCACTTGAATATCATAAAAGACCAAACATTCGCAGTTTTTCTTCGTTCGTTCACATTTTTTTTTTTTTTTTTTATTTTTTTATTTTTTTTTTTTTGTTGAATGCATACCAGTCCTTCATTTATATCATTCATTTTCACATCTTATGATGCAATTTTAACTTGTGAAATTAAAACAAAAGATTTTGTGTCTCAATGGCAACAAGGAATGCCATTTATGCATCAAACTAGAACTGGTTGAGTGCTCATTGTCGCACATTGAATGTGAGAACACAGATAACCTAGAACAAATAGAAGGAAAGAGGAAAAAAAAAAAGAATACGAAGAAACAATGACGAAGAAAAAGAAGAAGAAAATCAATAAGCAAAGACATTCCAAGGATCAAACAAATGGATTTTTCCCTTCGTTCAATCTCAAACGATCCAAAGAAATACTGCTAATGCCCTTCCGCATACCTGCAATATAACGAATAATTGGATATATCACAAAAAAGACAGACCGCCCCTAGATGGGAAAATAATGACAATATCTAAAAGGCAATAAACATGCAATAGATACTTTCCATCTCAGTTTTCTGTTGAATGCGAACGAGACAAAGAAACGAAAAAAAAAAAAAAAGATGAGAGAAATGGAACAGAGTCCGTTTTGTTGGAATAAAAAAAAGTGCACACACACACACACACAGTGGAGAAACAATGGCAGTGAGCACATTTATTAAAGTGCTGCGAAACGATGCTATTTTCTCTTTATTACATACTCCATGAATAAACGTGCATTGCCGCCCTTTTGTATTTACTAAGCAATAAGCTTTCATTCATTTCGAATGGAATGGAATGAAGGGTACAATTTTATTTTAGTTAAATTTTTCGAAGAAAAAACATTTTTTATTGCAACATAAACATTGAGATCATTCAAAACCGTACAACCAACATCAATGAGATCGTTATTCGTTGACAACAAAATGAAATTTATATCAAACAACAAATGCATACAAAATGCTGACTGATTCATTGTAATATATTCACAATCAATAATCAAATCACATGGATTTACCTCAATGCACTTCGTCCAAAATTATTGGTTACATTAAATGGATAAAAAAAAAAAAAAAAAAAAAGAAAAAAATAGTCGGATTATCGATTCGAAAGTTATCGCTTCAACTATTTCAAAAAATCGTTGCATGTTCAATGGATTGAAGCGAAAAGTTCATATTGTCTTAACAAATTAGTGGTTTTTGCACATTTTTCTGATTTAATCTAGCAAATCCTTTTTTCCACTTCATTTAAATAGCATTTTTCAGCACATATTTTTCCTCGTAAGCATTTTGCGAGGAAAACACTTGAAGTTTTACTCAATAATTTTAAATAATTTTTTCCATGATAACAATTTTCTTTTTCTAGAATGATATGCTTTTTTGTAGCTGTGAATTATTTAATTGGAATGTATAATCTATTCGTTGGTTTAGAGAGAACGGCATTTCACTGACGTCATTCTGTTCAAGAGCAGCTCTTGAGTACAATTTAAACTTGTTTTTTCCGGAATGTGATGTACACCAAATTTGTAAGTGGAAAAAATCATTTGAAAATGTTTGCTCTCTTGAATTTTTACGAAAAATATTGCATATTCAGCTGGAAAGCTCATAAGAAGTAGGCATTATGTGTTTGCTTTCTTGCCTAGTTTCTTGCACTTACGAACCAAAAAGTTACACTTGTTCAAATATTTAAATGCATTTCCATGGTAGAGAAAAAAAAGTTACAGTTTCATTCATGAAATGGCTTGTCTACATATTTTACGGAAATTTTATGCGCTATTTTGTTTTTTTTTTGGGGGATGATTTCACATGCTTTCCATTTCTTTCCCTCCAGTTTCATCAACAAAGTTTGTCTCATGATCTGAAACTCTTGTACGGCAATACAGTCATAAAAAAGACGAAAATATTAGTTTTTTTTTATTAAAATAACATAAATTTGGTTATTTTAGAACTTTCGCATTTTTTTTCCTCCCCTCTCTCTCTCTCTCTCTCTCACCCTCGCTTTCTCTCTCGCTCGCTCTCTCTTTCTCTCTCACTCGCTCTCTCTTTCTCTCTCGCTCGCTCTCTCTTTCTCTCTCGCTCTCTTTCACTTTTGCCGAATAATTCAGCCGAGCTTTTACCATATGCAATCTTCTTGATGCAACTGCTTAATGCGTCATACAGTAAAGAGCAAGAATGTATGCATATTGCTTGAAACAAATTTCTACATATATTTATATGATTTTTTGGGTGAACATCACGATTTGATTACAAC